>CM040246.1:2643245-2657321 GCA_022545495.1 Chrysanthemum lavandulifolium | reverse complement strand
TTATATAATACATTTTACAAGTTTACTTTGATAAACTTTTTAATCTAAAATGGAAATACATATTACATCATGGCATGCATCATCCTTGTAATCTTTAAAAGATTTCATAGAATATTTTGTTTAGATTTGGACTCTACATAGCTTACACAATCTTGGATGGATTTGGTTGACTTTGGTAAGATTTTGGTAATCTTCTTTGTCGAGACCCACGGTACCAAAATGGTACAGGCGGAACCCTTTGAGGGTTCCGTGGTCCGTGGGCGCTCACATCCATTTGGCTATAAATAGCAAGCCAAACCAAGTTGTTTAAAAATCCCTTCCAACAAACTTTCTCTCTACCCTTCTTGCATCATTTAGATCTGTAGATAACAATGTAGAAACATACATTAATCACCCTCACCCTCACATGATCATAATGCTTCTAACATTCATCTTTGTTGTAAGCATACTCTACATTGATCAACCAAGGAAAGCTTGGAGATCTAGCCATCCCCACTCATCACAAGCTGAAGATCTATCACAACAAGTTTAGGGAACTTGTGATCTTCATCATGAAGGCTTTCTATCAATGGAAGATCATTTAGAAGTAGTTATTCATATCCATTAGACATTTGTGTCATGGATCATTAGTGTAGAACATCATTGCATCATCACAACACTTTCACCAAACTAGATTAGATGGTTTATGTGTTTGGGCCATAAAACACAAGGTTTGTTATGTTGGGCCACAAAACATATTGGGAGTGGTTGTGCCCTTGTAAAAGAACTCGACATCTAGCTTAGTGTCGGAAATATTGTATAGGCGACGTTAGGTTGGTTCTACCTCGAACTAGAACACGGTATTTAGCTTTGTGCGGAAAAAGTGTAGCGGCGATTGTAAGGTTTTCTGCGAGAAGGGAGCTTGTTGATTTAGTGAAGTAACTCTCGAGTTGGGTACTCGGGGAGTGGAGTAGGGCGGAAAGGAGATCCGTGACCGAACCACTATAAATCATCGTGTTCGGTTTGCACTTTCTTTTCTTTATCTCTTTACTTTTATAGTTGCACTATACTATTGCTTGTGATGTGGTTTGATGTTAATGCTTATGTGACAACATGGTTTCGATGCTTTACATTGGTCACAAACAATAATTGGAACTTTCATATTATAACAAGCTTCATAAGCGATTTGATACTAAAGATCTAAGCGTTTTTAAGCGGTAGCGTATTCACCCCTCGTTTTCACAATTGGTGTCGAGCCACGTAGCTCGTATTTTCAAAAAATGGTTTTAAAATAGAGTATGATCCATGTATCAAATTACCATTGAGCGAAAAATAATATGAAAAATGCTTTGCTTGTTATACAATTTTGTTGTTAAATGTAACTTTGTATACAAGCTTGAAGGTTTTCTTGAAAAATAAAATAAAAGTTTGTTGAAAGAACTAGTAAGTATTGTATTGTGTGCTTATATATTGTATTGTGTGCTTATAGAAAATTTACGAAGAAATATGATTTTAAAGGAGTGTTTGGGATAACTATAAATTTAGTTGAAAAATCACCTCCGTAAATGTTTAAGATAAGTTACATAAGTAGATATGTTGTTAAATATATGTATTATATGTTTACTATGAAATCTAATAAGTCACACACGTTTTCTCTATGTCAAATACTAGTTTTGGTGAATCTGTCTCAGAGGACCACGACACCAAATCTTATAAAGGAGGATCCCTTTATTTGGTTCCGTGGAATCCGTGTACAAGATGTCGATTTTGGACAACTTCAAAAAATCATAACTAATTAACCGTAAGTCCGTGCAAGTCGAGCCACCTATCATTTTAAAGAGAATTGAGTCTACTTTCACTTAAAAATACTTTCATGGCCTGATTCTAATTTTAAATAAGTGAAATAGACCAAATACTACAGTATGTCTAAAATATTGAGTTTCGCTTTAACATAAAACTCAAATTTTGAATCAAGCAATTTAAGTTGGTATTCTTAGAACTTTGATACAACTTCCTTTGAAACTAAATAATTTGGTAATATGTTTAAAGGAAACTAATCAAGCTTGGTATACATCGTCATATTTAAGCATAAAATGACAAAAGTGTCTTTCTTGTTATGCTATGCTAAATGACCACTTGTTTATGTTGTTTGCATATATGTTGCTTGCTTATTTTCAAATTGTTGTTTACACTTGTTTGTTTGCATAATATAAGTGTCAATCTTGCCATGTTATCTATTAAACTTGTTTGACGATTTCTTGTGTATGCACAATAGGATATTTGCTAGATTTTGTGCACTAAGTTGGAAAATTGTATTACCATCGCTTGTAGAATTAGATCACTTTCTATGCATAAGTCATACTAACATCTCACATAACTTATGAAATGTTATAACTCGCTTAGCAATGAGTACTAACTAAATTAGTACTTTGAAAAATGAAGGTTTTTAGAGAGTGTTTGGTACAAGGACAAAAACAATGTTGTATGATGTCATTTATGTGTTTTCACTTCGTAGGATGATAAACTAACTTAAAACATTGATGTATGCTAACCGGTTCATGCGGGGGATAACACACGGTGTTATCAAATTTTACCATTTTCACTTATATGTGAAAATCGTTAGTATAGTCAAAGTCTATGCTCCACTATGTTGGTATATATGTTATTGACTTTTCTAACTAGAAATGTTTAATGTCACATGTCTTAAGCAAAATTGGGTTTGAAAACTCCCGACACCTAAAAATTGGGTGCGTGAAGTTTTACGGTGTCCACGGATTAGACGGCACCAAACATTTGGTACCGTCATTATGCATTTTAGTACCGCCGTTCTGTGACAGGCGGACGGTGACACCAAATTAAGGGTTCGCTTGTGCAAAAATTGGTGCCGTGGATTCTCTGGTAAGTTGTTTAATTCTACTAAATCCGCAATCTAATTTGCCAAATTTCATTTCTAGGATAGTTGTTAATGCATATCTTTCATATCTCATTCAACACATCCTCAATGGATTAACTTAGGATGTTTGACATGATCTTAGACACTTCCATCTCATTTGAAACTACCATCTTTGTATGGATTAACCTCAAATAAGCCACTTAAGAAAACCACTAGGATTAGCATTCGATCTTGTTGCTTCATTAACCTGTACTCCTCATCCTCAGACTCGTTACCTCTCAACATCTCATCACTCTTTCAAGATATGAACTTTCTAATCTTAAGTATTCCAACTCCACCATCAAAATCACCCACCATTATGACTACTTCACAACCATCCAAAACACCTTCACTACCAAAGTAACCAAGACTTGTACTTTGTGCAAACACCACCAACATCCCCTCATCCATTTGCGGATGACTTAGATGACTTACCAAGACTAACAAATCTGGACTCATTATTTGCAAAGATATTATGCACAAGTCTATCATATAACTATAGATATTGTTTTGTATCTACATGTATTGCCTCACTTGGTTAACATGAAAATAATGTGTCATCCTTCAAGACGATAAGTATTTACATAGAGTCATAACTCACACGTATGTTAAAGACATACTATCAAGTCTTGTTATCCTTGAGTTCAATCTAAGCTTTATAATCTCAACAAATTAGGATTGACAACTTAAGTATTTCATTCGAAATATTCAAGTATATGCGACTTACGATTGTAGTCATTAAAAGTCATATCCGAAAAATCAACACCCAAGTATTTTAACAACACATGTTGAAACACTTATCCAAAACAAACAACCCACTGTGCCACTTATCCCTCTTAGACACCTACTATCCCTCTTCCATCTTTTGGCACCATTAAGCGTATTGCTCATGAACTTCCAAGAGCATCCTTTAAATCAAACGTGCCCTTTCAAGGTGAACCTATACCTCACCCCTAAGCTTCATAGACATAACCAAAACTTCAATCACTTCACCCACTAGTTGTAGCAATCAATGAACCATAAGAATTAGTATCCGTACTTTTGTGTTCAACATCTATGGACAAATAATCAACCTAAGTACTCCCATAGCACAACAAACCCCTACATCACCACATCCTTATTTAGACACACTAGAAGACCTACCACTAGATCAACCAATCCACCATCCTTACCATCATTTGAATTAGGTAAGTGTATTGCTCAAAAGCCTTTGTGTCCAACACTTGTCTTGAATCAAATGCGTTTGAACAAACTCAACCATCCTTTCCCATATAAGGACTTAGATAAATTCATTATGGCTAGAACCTCAACTATCGAATAAGCATGGTGCTCTTGGTAATTGTTGACAATTTCCACTAGGTATAAGTAGTACTACCTTCACAAATTATCAAAGTATTAGTAATACTTTGTCATTAAACTTCGTTAAACCTCAAATCAACATTTTAACAACATATGTTAAAATGCAATCTCAAAGCCAACATCATAGACCCCAAGCAACAATGACTCTTGAGGAGTATACATAAGAAACTCGAGTGAATTCCTCTTGTCATCATCTAGTGAATATAATCTTGAGACCAAGTTTATTTAGATGGGACTATCCGATTCAAACAATTTGGCTTCATATCTTCAGTTAGGAAAACATGATGTTTTGAAGAACATTATGACTAAGATTCATGCATTAAGCTTTCATTTTGTTAAAAGGATATTGTATATCCTATGCATCACTCTTGTGACACAAATAGTTGTGTTATAAGAGATTTCATTACACCTCATTGGCTAAATGATCTTGAAACAAACATCTACAAAGTTATGTGAACTAGCATATCCAATTCATCTTGTCATACTTGTTTTTATAAGCATGATAACTTTATCCCATGGGATAATCTCATTTGTTGAAAGATACTATTTGTATCTATTTCCTTTCAAGCATACATCATAACCTAACCTTGCTCAAACCAAGTGCACATCCAAGGTTAAAACTACACATCTTTAGAGCATACACAAGATCTATTGAAGTTGGTAACCTCACTTAGACTCTTGTTAAATAAAATACCAAAGAGCTTTCTTGAGAACATTCTTAGTTTAACATATTCCATTATCTAGTCTAAGATGATCAATTCACATTTAAAGTACACATTTCAACTCAACATAAAAGATGTCATCCATTAGATCATACAATTAGCGGTGTAATTTGAACAACTTTAGATTCAAAACACGTGATTAAAACACATTGTTTATCAAACACACCATTGTTAAAATTCATGTGTATAACATGACGTCTTCATCACCCTAGTCATATTGAATATTAGTTAAGTCACATTAAGCCAAGTATTGGTAAACTACCATCTTTTATGCACTTTAATATGCAAAAGTAGGAGTTCCCATCTTTCTAATATGAGAATGACTCTTGGAGAACCTATTGAACTAGAAACTCAATTTGACCTAACGGTTGAATTGCTTCACGGAGAGAAGTTGGGTATGTGGAATCACCGTAAAAATGGTCGTGTTTAGCCTTAATTGAGCACCGTTAGTAATAGTCTCATAATCATTCTCCAACTTGAAAAATCTGTATTCCTATACTTGCCTAAAGTAAGTGTTAAAACATTGATAGTTTGCCTCGCCTTAGGAATACTAAATCAAACAAGTAGTATATATGACTTTTGATTGGTGCAAAACCGTCAAGTTTTATCACGCAAGCTAGCCACTTGTGAATGGCTAACCGTAACAAACTTAAAAGCATTTCGGACACCAATGCAATTTAGATCGGGGAGAATCGGTGGATTCCGGTCGTTAAGTCCCACGGAGGATGGCGGTGTTTAACAATCGGATGTCGAATAATCGCTGGGATAGTGATCGGTAAGGATTTTGAGTTTATTTATACCTAAAGAAAAGTTTTGTAAATTACAGGGGCTTAAATGCAAATTAAAGGAAATTAAAAAGATAAACTATCTTAAATAAACGCTATCACTAATTTTAAACTGATGTTTTTGATTTTTCTTTTATAAAACTTAAATTAAAAACTACGTGACGTACACAAGAAAATGTGAAAGTGAAGCAGTATTAATCCTAAAAATATGAAAATGATATTTTTACAAACCTAATGATAAAAGAAAATTATTTTTATAACTATTTATCTAATTATTATTAATTAAAAACTATTTTTAACTATTTAATTATACCCTAAAATACAAGATAATATGAAATAAAGCTTGAAAATAAAATTATGACTTGGAAAATTCTAAAATAACAAAGAGAATTTTCAAAACTATTTTATATTTTTACGATTATTTTCTATTTTTATGAATTTTAAGCTATTTAAAACTAATTAAATTACTAAAATTACAAATTAAACTAAGAAAAATCTGGAAAAATAATTTTTTACTTTTTATATTTATCTTAACCTAAGAAAATGAAAAATTATTTTTTGAACTTTTACGATTTAATTGTATTAAAAGCTAATTAAACTTACCTAAAAACTGTTTTTAATTAAGAAAAATAGCAAACAGACCTAGAAAAATGTGAAAAATTCAAGAAAAGTCTAATTTGATGTACTGAATCTAAGAAAAATAGAAAAACATGGGCTTGTGTGAAGGAAATTGCAACTGCAATTGTAAGTGCTTATGTAATAAGCACTTGGAATAAGCACAAGGTACCAAACTGGTACCAAACTGTTACAGAAGCTCTAATAAGCTATAAGTACTCTAAAACAACAAATTACAACTACTCTTAACTTATAAATTACACCTTGCTATTGATTTGATGATTTGAACTTTTATGCTAAAAGCAGTTTTTAGTGCTACTTGTAGTGGAAAATAAGCACTCACATAAGCTGTAAATTGGAAAACATATATTGGGGACTAAAGAAGACCTGGTTGGCAAATTGTAAACCAAAGATCAGCCTTGGGCAAGCTTTTATGAGCTTGTTGCAAGCTCGCAATATCTTGAGAAAACTCGGTATTGGTCGAGTTAATGAAAGGGGCAAATAAGCCACCTTGATGAGCTTTGAAGCTTTTACAAAATTTCTAAAATTCTACAAAAATGACAATAAGGAAATAGACAAGTTGAAGTTTTAAAGTCCTAATTTTCAATGAGATTGACCCAATAATGAAGCTATGAAAAATCACTTTAGGTTGGGTTAAACCGACTTTTCAAGTATATTTGACTTTTGTGATTTTGAAACTTGACTTTATGAACTTTGATCCAATTTATTAGGCGATGTTGATGTATTAAGATGAATTAAACCCAATGCAAGCTAGTTCTATGTATTCTAAACACAAATACTCATTTGTGCTAAGCGATTCAAACAATTTAAACCATAAGAGCAGTTCAAAATGAGTTTGACTTTAAGCTTAAGCGAAGCAAGTTTTGATGAGATATGATTCTAGTGACACTAATTGAGATTACATAGGCGGGATTTAAGCAAAACCAAGGCTCAAGCCTTATTATACTCTTGATCCAAACACTACTTTAGACAACGATATGAACTTTTAATCTAAGCCGATTCTTGATTTAACTTATTCCACTAATTAAACTAAATCTAACATCCTAATTATCATTAATTAAGCATGTTTAAACTATTTGATCACCACAAATTCAAACACAAACACAAAGCGCACCTTGAGTAAAAAAATGAAAATGAGATTAAACTCACAAGTGTCCGGCTATAATTGCGGCTTGAACGAACCACACTATGCTATTCTATATCAAATCCAACCCATTTCCACTCTGCATCGACCCATAAACCATTTCCATGACCAAATGAGCTTGATTGACTTTTGTTGACCAAGGACAAATATTGCTTGCACTGCTTGATAAGCTCACTAAAAAGCTATAAAAGCTTCAATGAGCTTATTTGAACTTAAAAATAAGCTTGTTGAAGCTTGGATGTAACAGTTTAAGATTGAAATTTGAAACAGTAAACTTGAAACTTGAAATCTTAACACAATCTTGAATTACTAATTAAAAACACATTACAATGATAGTAATACTTGAATTTGGTTTAATGAAACAAAGGATTACAACTTAAGAGCTTAATTAAAACATAATCTTAAAAACGACATACATGAATTTAAAAAAAAACTAACTACCCTACTGTTGCTTCCTCTTCTCTCTTTTATACTCACAAAGCTTCCACGTGTCCTCCTGATCAAATCCCATCAACATTTGTAGCCATTGGATGCGTAGAATTGATCTTGGCCATTTGATCATTTTTGGCGGGAAATGGCTATTTGACCTGTGGCTCTGTGTTTTAGCAACTAGGGGGGGTGGCATTTATTGTGGTGGGAAAGGTGGGTAGTGGTGATGATGAGGGAGGGAAAGGTGATGGGAGAGGGTGCATGTTGGCAAGTGGTTGCGAGCAACATGTGGAAGGATAAGCAGTGGTGGGCGGGTTTTGCGACTTTTGACTTTGTTTGACCAGCGGTCCAAAAGAAAGGGTCGAGGGTCACAATGGTATAAGTGGCGGTCGAAGGTGTTTTGACAAGGCTTGTTTAATATTAAATGACAAGGACTTGACTTGTAATTTTGAAATCTTGAAGGACCAATTCGCCATTATTCCAAAGTTGTCACAAGGACTAAAAGCGACAAACTTTAATAGTACAAGGACCGGTTTGACATTTTCAATTTTCAAGGACTATTTGTGACAATTTCAAAACTTAAGGGACCTTTTACGCCATTTGACAAAAGATTTATTCAAGGACCATTTTGACAACTTAGAATATTTGGGGACCTTGAATAACATTTTTCTTTATTTTGTTTTACTGGGACTGCTTTTGACAACTTTTGAAACTTGGGGACTAAATCGCCAATTATGCAAACTTGATCGTTTTCACGATTTTGATATTTTGCATTTAAAACATATAAAACACTTATTAGTGATATTTTTATCATTTTGATGCATTTCGAGTGTTTTCGGATGTTTTGCGGTTTAATTGGTATAAAAATGATGAGTATTTTAGACACTCATCAATCCCCCACACTAAGATATTGTCCCTAGCAATGTTTTGAGAAAAATTAATGGTTTCATCTCTTTACCAAAAGCCATTACTCGGAGTAGCCAAATGTTTGATTCAAGTAAGAACCTTGGTACTTCGATAACGAATGATTTTGAGCAAATCACCGACTTTCAACGGTTTGATTTGTCTTTACCGAAGCCGTTTATACGGACTAGCCAACTCTTAGATAAATTATCAATATTATCTTTGGTGGTGATTACCAATTATGGTTTTCCAACGCCTTTACCACAAGCCATAAACTTGCGGGCTAGCCAACTCTTCACTTTTAAGGATATGGTGGTGAATACCATACAATTTGGGCAAATTGCAAGCCGTCAGCGGTTTGAGATATCTTTACCAAGAGCCGTTTGCTCTGGATTAGCCAATCCTTATGTTTATTAGACAAAGCGGATGATAACCATAAGTTGAGTAAGTGCAAAACACTTGCTCCAAAAAATTTTGGCCAAAACGGGGAATTAGGCGGTATAATTACATGATAAAATTCGTGAAATTCCCCCACACTAGAAATGAATATTGCCCTCAATATTCAAAGTACCGGCAGTTATGCGAAACATAGAATGTAAAAGGGAAATACTACGGCCATTATTTAGCAAGGTTTTTTTTTTTTTTTTTTTTTTTTTTTTTTTGAAACTACAATATATATACACAATATGTGGGCAACTCCCCACACTAGGGTGGAACACATGGGTGAAAACCATGTAGCATGCTCTTGTTTTTGATTCCCGAGTCGCTAGCTTGACTCGATCCCGCATTCATTGGCTCATGGGAAAGTGTGTAGATGCAGGACAACCGGGAGGAATGTCCTCTCCAAAATAATGCTTCAATCGATGACCATTCACTTTAAAGTTTGGACCATCGGGTTGAGATAACTCAATGGTTCCATATGGGAATACTTTAGTGATGGTGAATGGTCGGACCGGTGATTTTAGTTTTCTCGAGAAAATCTTCAATCTTGAGTTGAAAAGAAGGACTCGATCACCGACGTTGAAAACGCGGTTCTTGATTTTGAGTCATGAATCTTCTTTGTCTTTTCTTTATAGATCAAAGAGTTCTCGTATGCATGATCACGGAGTTCATTTAATTCATTCATTTGAACTTTCCGGTGATCACCGGTATCTGAATATCGAGTTGGCATGCTTCAAGGCCCAAGTATGCCTTGTGCTCTAGCTCAATCGGCGAGATGACATGCCTTCCGTACACAAGCTTGTATGGAGTACACCGATGGGTGTTTATAAAATTGTCACGGAAGGCCAGTCGTCATCTAGCTTATCCGACCAAGAGCACGGTTTCGCCAACCGTCCTCTCGAATTCTTTAATCCCAGGTTGGAAACTTCCACTTGCCCACTTGTTTGGGGTGGTGCAGATGAGAGGCGGTGAGTTACACCATACTTTTGCATGACTCTATCAAGCTGGTCATTGCAAAATCGTACCACGATCATCGATTATAGCTCGTGGAGTTCCAAACCTAGCAAAAGAGATTTCAAGAATTTCACAACAACCCGGGCATCATTGGTGGGCAAAGCTTTTGCTGACCCATTTTGACAAATAGTCAGCGACCGCAGTATGTATTTGTTTCCTCGAGATGATGGAAATGGCCCCATAAAGTCAATGCCCGGATGTCAAAATCTCACACACTTGAATGGCGTTTTGCGGCATTTCATTTCTTTATGAGATATTCGTGACGTTGACAAGCGTCGCGAGGCTTTGACAAATTCGTGGGCATCCTTATAGATAGTGGGCCAATAGAATCCGGAATCAAACACCTTCTTGGCGGTGTAGTTGGGGCTATGATGTCCCCGATGAGGTCGAATGGCAAGCTTTGAGAATGTCAATAGCTTCACGACCATACACACATCGCTTTGATGACTTGATCCGCAAATTTTGAATAAGTAGGGTCGTCGAGTAATGTTTACATCTTTGAAGAATTTGTTCTTGTTGGGTCGACATCCCTTTCACTATGAAGTTACCCGCATGGTAATTTCGAAGTCGACAAACCATGGGGTAGAAGAGTTTCCACGAAAAGAAACGCATTGAGTGTCTCGAGAGGAAATGTTTTATTTATTTCCTTTTCTCGAAAACATCTTGGTGAGGGTTCTCTAATCGGGACGAGATGATCGGTGACCGGGTTCTCGGCTCCTTTTTATCACGTATAATGATATCAAATTCTTGCGGGAGGAGAACCCAGCGGAGCAATCTCGGCTTTGCATCTTGTTTAGCAAAGAGATATTTGAGGCCAGGTGATCCGTATACACCACGCATTTGGTCAATATAAGGTATGGCGAAATTTCTCAAATGCATACACATGACTAATAATTCTTTTACGTAGTGGTGTAATGGGTTTGAGCTTAGATCATAGTTTTACTTGCGTAGTGGATATCTTTGAAAATGCTTGGTTTTCGTTGCCCCAAGGCGCACCGATAGCAAAATCACTTGCATCGCACATGAGCTCAAAGGGTAAATCCGGTCGAGCTGACTAGAATGGGTGCTTAGTAGCTTTTTCTTTAGTGTTTCAAAAGCTTGACGCACTCGAAGAGAATATAAAAGGAGCATCTTTTTCAAGAAGATGGGTCATAGGCGGCGATTTTAGAAAAATCTTGTATGAATCTGCGATAAAACCGGCATGACCAAGAAAACTCCTAATACCTTTGATGGTAGTAGGATGAGGCGGTTAGCAATAACATCAACTTTTGCTCTATCTACCTCAATCCATTTTGGAAATCTTATGGCCTAGGACTATGCCTTCTTTGACCATAAAGTGGCTCTTCTCCCAATTTAGACAGAGATTGGTGTCTTCACACCATTTAGCATTTTGTCTAAATGGGAGACATGTCTGAAATGAGTCCCAATGACCGAGAAGTCATCCATAAACACCTCCATTGTTTCCCGATCATGTCGTGGAATATGGCCATCATACATCGTTGGAGCGTGCGGGAGCATTACATAAGCCAAAAGGCATACGCTTGTAGGCAAAAGTTCCGTATGGGCGGTGAATGTGGTCTTCTCTTGATCCCGTGGATCAATGAGGATCTGAAAGTAACCCGAGAAACCATCAAGGAAACAATAGTACTCATTCCTGCTAATCTCTCAAGCATTTGGTCCATGAAGGGTAGAGAAAATGGTCTTTACGGGTGGCTTCGTTTAACTGCGATAGTCAATACACACGCCATCCGTAACCAATCGAGTTGGAATTAACTCGTTATCTTCATTGTGACAACAGTTATGCCACCCTTTTTGGAACACGGTGAATAGGGCTAACCGAGGACTATACGAGATTGGGTAAATCAATCCCGCATCAAGAAGTTTGATAACCTCTGTTTGATAACATCATGGATTTTGGATTCACCCTTCTACGATGTTGAACTCTCGGTTTGAAGTCATCCTCCATCAAGATTTTGTGAGTACAAAATTCGGGTTGATACCATAATGTCGGAGAGTTTCAAGCAATTGCTTGTGTGACTTCAAGATCTTTATGAGCGACTTTTTCATCTTTACTCAAATCTCGAGCAATAATGATGGGTAATTTATCATCACCCTCAAGAAATGCATACTCGAGATGAGGCGGTAAGAAGTCCTTAAGTTCGACTTGAAATTCTTGATTTTCTCAATGACTTTACTTCCTTGTTATGAAGCTCGGCGGGAGGGTGGAGGAGAAGTGTCTGATTTAACAACTTCTCAAGAATAAGAATATCTCCTCGAATTAATCTCATGGTGATTAATCTCTTACGGAATTGCATCACTAGTGTGAGGGTTGATGAGTGATCATCTTTAAGCAATTTCTCAATGAGAAGTATGTCCCCTCGATGTTAATTGGGCGTGATCAATTTCCCATGGAGCAGAATCACTAGCCAAGTATGCTTCAATCTCTTCCAAGATGAAGTCGCTTCCCTCAAGCGGAGTGAGAGAAGGAGTAAATTGGCTATGATAGGTTGAGAAGATGTGGTGGGATCCCACTCACGGAATTATGAGAATAACCAAGAACTTCTTGAGAGTACTCTTGATAGCAACATCAATGATATCTATTCGGTTAACCGACTCGGAATCATAGTTTGCGGAGTACCTCGAAGTTTGATCAAGGTTAAGGTGACAACTTCATTACCAACACGTAATGTGATTTCTTGCTCAAATACATCAATGAGAGCACGCCCGTTCTCGGGAATCCGCTTCCAACAATGAGAGGAACCCGTGGATCGATCGAAATCAACAACTACAAAGTCGGTTGGAAAATGGAACTTTCCTACTTTCAAATCGTCCTCGGCAATTCCAAGAGGACGGCATATTGTCTGATCCGCAAGCTCGAGAGTCATGCATGTAGGAGTAAGGTCAGGAAGAAAGTTTCTTCCATCTTGAATGAGGCATCGGTTTATGCTTGCACCAAGATCGGCTAAGGCAAAGCATTCAACCATTCACGGAAATACACAAGGTAAGAGGAACTTTCCGGGATCTCCAAGCTTCTCGGGAAGCTTCTTCAAGATAATCGCTGAGCGTTCTCGTTCGAAGGAGTTTAGCCATTTCAAACGACTTTTCCTTTTTGCTTAACATGTGTTTAGAGTTGATGCAAACTTGGGCATCAACATGATAGCATCCATGAAGCTTATGTCAAAATGAAGTTCTTGGAAAATTTGAAAGAATTTTTCCATTTGTTGATTGGATTTCTCATGAGCTTTGCTCATGTAAACATGATGGGTAAGGAATAGAAGTTTTGGATTTGGTATTTTCAATGGGAGCTATAGGAGGTTCAAAACAACTCTGGATTGGATTTGGGTTTCGGATAACACGAGGATGGGCAAGTCTTTGGTACTTCCGTTATTAGTAGGAAGTTCCTTGTCCTTTGTCGCCTCGAGTTCACTTTCCACTACCTTCGGAGAGAAGAAGAAGAGGTAGTAGGAATAGCGGGTCCATCATATGAAGTACCACTACGGTTGTGATCGCCTTTGCGCCGCCCCTCGGATTAGCGATCGTGTTGCTAGGTAAAGTACACGAGCAGGGTCGATCATTTAAAGACTTCTTTAATTCGTGATCGGTGACCAACAACTGTTTGTCTCCTCTTGAGACTTCATGAATTGATTTAAAAGCTCATCGGATGTTGATACGGGGAGGAGATGGAGGGATAATTTGAGGCCGTATGTTCTTATTATAGCGAATTCCTTGATT
>CM040246.1:2628203-2643145 GCA_022545495.1 Chrysanthemum lavandulifolium | reverse complement strand
TTTAATGGTTTTGGAGTTGTGTTGAGGTGGGGGACAAGGGAGATGATATGTTGAGGAGGATGGTTTCTACGGTGAGAAAGTGATAGCAAATGGGAAGAAGGACTTTAGGCGCCAACCGGGTGTTTGTTTTGACTTGGATTGACCGGATATTAGTGAAGGGGTCCAAAATAGGAAGGGGTCACAAGGGATGGCAGGTCGAAGGTTTATGATATAGTCCAAGAGCTATTTTGACAAGGTCAGACATTAATAAGCATAGGGACCATTTTGTATTTTCTCGAAATTGCAAGGACCAAATCGCCAATCTTGCAAAGTTGCTCTAAAGGACCAAAAGTGACAATCTTACAAAGTATAAGGACCTAACTTGCCATTCTCCAATTTCCAGGGGCCATTTTTGCCAATTTTGAAACCTGGAGGACCAAACTTGTAATTTTCTCAAACTTTTTATATTTTTCACCAAAGGACTAAATTTGAAAAGTTATGATTTAAAAAAGGACCTTTGGTGATTTTACTTTTGAAATTATGTGCTCAGGGACTGTTTTTGACAACTTTTGAAACTTGGGGGACTAAAACTGCCAATTTTGCAAATTTGATACGCTTTTCATCCGATTTTGATATTTTGCATTTAAAACACATAAAACATCGATTTGTGATATTTTGATCATTTTGATGTGTTTTCGAGTGTTTTCGGATGATTTTGCGGTTAGATTATACAAAATGATGAGTATTTAGACACTCATCAATATTCTAAGGAATCATCCCTACCGTAACATGCTCTCACACTGCCATCTTGCACCGGAAATCTACATTCAAGTGCGGAATTCTATCTGCGGAGGATCACAGTCAAAGTGTCGTGTAGCAAGGACACTTAACCACAAACAAGTCACCATCACTCACGTGCGACTTACTGAAATTCTTCTCATTCCCGAAATCAAGCCAATCAATTCTTTGCCACACCTACCGAAGAGACAGGTTCTACAATTTCTTCTTGACATTGGCTATGATGAAGCTTCGTGGTTGTTACTAAGCATTCTCACGGGGAGCTTAAGAACATTCCTCGACCATGGAGAACCCTCTACATCATCATTACCAAGTTCTGCTTCTCGTGGTGCGGTGGTTATGAGCATCCAAAGCTCATGGAACCGCAAATCTTACGGTCTTTGATCAATAAGAAGGACATCAAATCGAAGCACCGATATGGGAGGACATGATGCTATTTCACAAGAAGCTTAGCTCGAAGATTCCCTATGTCGGATACACAAAGCTTTTGATCGAGAGAGCACTTGGACTCAATCCCGATATTCCACGAGGCTCAATGACCCGACAATCACGACTTGTTATTCGAACCTATCCTTTCTATCGAATCAAGGAATCAACAACTAAGAAGCGGTGGTGTCGGTTGCCCATCACCTTCTATCTAAAGAACTCAAGAAGCTTGAAGCGCATAAAAGGTATCTAGTAGCGGCTAAAGAAGGCAAAACAATATATTGATGAAAAACCTTGTGAACTCCTACCGGGAGAACCGTAAGAGGAAGTCTTGGAAGTGTAGTAAGTTACGAAAGTTATAGGAAACTTCCTAAAAGGAATCCTCCTCGTAAAAGGATTGTTCACGTAAAGCGAAGTCAACCTATTCCTCACCTGAACCGCATGCAAAGCTTTTGGACGAAAGCTCGAGAGTAACGATACGTATGAAGAGATCACCTACTGCAACCGCAAGGGATGACAATCCGCCAGTGCTCAAACCTCCAAGTCCTCAAGCCGATAAAGGAAAAGGGGACTCCCGAACTTGTGCCTGGCGATGAGAGCTCGAAGAAGAAGAAGAGCCACTGGATCAATCTTCACAGAAGAAGTTTAAAATCGTCCGACACCTTCAAAAGGTCAAGAATTTGCAAAAGACCAAATGGGCGGCCCCGAGGATCAAGTGGTGTCGCCACTCTTCACCGATCCCATATGCGGTTAATCAACCCGACAGTGGATCGGGTGCCACCACTCTTGTGCAACAACAAAAGCTTGTGGAGGATACCATCGAATATGAGTTTGAGAAAAGCAAACCGAGAAGTCCGAGAAAGATAAAGACGCCGATTATGACAAGTTATACGGAAAGTCCTACACACTCACGTAAGGAAACTTCAACCGCCATGAGGACCCAGAGTCTCCTCATGTCTCATCCTCATCAGATTCTTCTTCTCATTCATCACCACCACCATCAAAGAGATCAACCAAATCATCATCCAAATCGGTGAAGAAACCACCTCGTTCTTCGATATCTCATGCTCATAAGCGAATTCGAATGTCACAAACAAATCGAAAGAAAGACATTCTCCAAAAGAAGTTGAATTTCTTCCGATCACATACAACATCCGTGGTGACGAGCATGAAAAGATGAAAGGAGAAAGGAAGTTTATTCGAGAATTCATGAAAATCATCGCCAAGAGGAACTCGAATCGAAATGATCGAAGGTTACACTAACAAGTACCTTCGTGGATATTGTTCCTAAAATCACAAAGGAGATGTTTACTGCATAACTATATCCAAATCTTATGTAGATAGCCAAGCAAACTATAAGATCAACACCTTTAAACCGTCACAATCAATCCATCTCGATCCTCGTAGTTTTCTCGGATAATGAATTGGTGGCCAAGCTTGTCACACAAATGTCTACACAATCGGGACATTTACTTACGAGGAAGGAAAAGCTCGCTTGCATCATTCGGACTACCAACTCAAAGAAGCATGTAGATTTGAAGCGAGAAAGTCTAAACATCCTAGAGACGATGAAGACAAGGATCGGGATAAGCATGATAAAGCTAAGCGTCGAGAAAAATTACCGTGAATCATCTTCTATGTTACCTCCTCTCCAACGGACTCCTACCAAGAAAGGTCTCCTCCTGCTCTTCTACGATAAACCTCGTGGCGATTCCGAGTTACCACCCCGACTCGTAAAACCCGGTGATCAATTTGAGTATACGGGTGGTGGCGATGAAGAGGTCCTTGAGCCCCTACAATAACCCACCTCTCCCAAACAAGCTCGAAACCGTAATCATCATCTAGGCCTTCCAAAAGAAGAAGAAGAAGGCACCCATGGTCGACGATATATCATGGCTAGATGACGATAAAATCAAGGATTTGAATGGTTTTCACACTTGTTAACAACACTCACCCGAGGAAGGTCGGGATTTGGTGAGCGGTAATACATTGGAGCATGCAAAACTTTGCAAGAAAAGTTCCATGAAGAAGATGGCGAAATCGAAGTTGAGGCGAATCAAGAATGAAGCATTTCAGCTGTTAAAAGACAGTTCGGAAGTGCCATCGAGGTCGAATATCACCTTGAGAACATTGCTCGAGCCATGTCTAACAACATGGATTGGCTCAACCCGTAATAGCGTCGACTTCACTAAACGGGACAACCCTCCATATTACACCGGCGGTGGAGACCTCTACCAACAATTGGCGAACAATCAACCTAGGATTCCATTCGGATACTTTTCAACAAAGACACGGAATTTCTTGTACATGGTGGCGATGGTTCAGGAAATACGCTACATCGTTGACACTTCCATTTCAAAGAAGCTATATACTCGACCGCATAGCCATTGAGGAGCGTACAAACACTTGTTCACGACAAAGTGGAAGCATACGACCGAGATGCAATGTACGAGGATTCATCATTGGCCGTAGCGGCGACGATCTACTCACCGTCGCTGTGTTCGTAAGTCTCAACATGCGGTGTTCGATTACTAAGGATAGCGTTGCCATCAAACATGTTGTTCTATCATCTAAGTGGGACTACACCTTCCTTAAGAATATCGTGGTCAAACGACAAGATGAGCGGGACTATGCTTTCTCCTCGTCGACTTTGAGAATTTGTCTATCAACAACATTGAAGACATGTACCTTGCTAAAGTTCAAGGTCGCATGAGACAATTTTCAACCAAGTACAACGATGAATTCATCAAGTCATTGCTCATCTTCATCAGGCGCATAGTCATCAAGGAACGTGTAGAAGATCTCCAATTGGTCGTTGAATCTTATCGGACCGTGTCAACTTCACACCACCTCCCTAGATCTTCCCGACATCAACCACTCTCACAATACACACTCATCAAGAAACCTTTCGCGCCATTTCACCGTAGTGAACTACAAAGAAATTGCTTAATGGCGTGTAGTGAACTTCACAAGTTTGGAGATCACACCTTGAAGATGGTTAGGGGCGGATTCGCATATTGGTTCAAGGACATCCGTCAAAAGATCGGGTCTCCTAAGCGATGGAATTCTCGTGATCGAAGGATGTGAGGAGGATAATCGAATGATTGATGAAAGGTTGTTTCGAAGGATCTGCCGTAGCGCTGGAAAGCTTTGTTGGTGGTCGACCAGGGATTAACATCACCGCTATCAACGCATGCTCGCACTCTGGCGACATCACCGGACTTCAGGTACCCCTTGAATTGTTTCCTTCATTATTACATTTGGATGTGTGATTATATATGTCAATGGCTTGTGCACACATTACAAGCAGGTATGCACTCGTAATTGTCAAGAAAGGAGTTAAAGCTTTCTTGTTTTGAGTAAAACCTATCAAACCTTTCATTTTTCAAGGTTTTGCTCAAAAGACAAGTACTTCCCATATGATTTTCAAAACCTCAACCGCTTATATCACTATTTGAGGGGAGTATTTGATGTTAACTTTGTTCACAAATTGTTCATAGTGGTCATCTTCCATAACACTCAAAATGGTCATATTTATTGTCAACTTTTCAAAAATAACATTTCTATATGCCATTTTGAGGGGAGAAAATTATGTGATAAGAAATATGTTGTGCTAATGCAAATAAATCTTTGTGTAATAGACTTAACCAACTAATAGCCTACATTAAACTTAGTAACTTGAAAAGACTTGTCCCGGACGGGTAATAATTTCAAGCTAGTTCGCTAGTAATGTAAGCGTGTCTCGCAAAGCACTTGTCCGAGTAGAATGTACCATTCGAGAAACTCTTGGTAGACATGAACTCGACGTGGTATGACAACCTTCGAGGCTTGTCTACACCTTCAAGGTAGTTATTAGAGCTAGTTGTCACCTAAAAGCTAACAATGTAACTCTTTAACTATGCAGCGTAACCGTGTCTCACGGGTATTGTCTATCTTGAGTTGATCAATTCAAATGTCGCGCTCTTCCCACACAAAGGTGCATTTCCATCAAAACTCTAAAGCACATGTGGAGGGGGAGTATTTATGCAAAATCCTATCTCTCACAAGGTTCAAACATGTTTTCATTAACAAACCCTTTGAGAAATTCTTCACAACAAGGTTTTAATGGCAACATAGGTTAGTCATGGAGTTATAAGGTGACTAAGGTTAGGAATAACCGTCCTATGATCCGCCAGAGTCGGAGGGATCTACCCAAGGACATCACAAATAGTTAGTACTTAGAAGTCCTTAGAGTACGATTATAAAAAGGAGAAAATGAGAATCGGAGAAAGAAGGAGTTCAAGAATCAAAAGAGCTCAAAGAAAAGGGTGAAAAGAAGCAGCTCCGCATTATTCAACTTAGAGCATAACCGGGTTCAATTCATATACTACCGGGTTGTCACTTAGTGACGCCGGTATTGAAGATTAAAAGTCGTCATGGACCCAAAGGGCGCATAAACTAAACCTTCTTAGCCACTCAAGTTTCTCTCAATGTAAGCTTGTTTCATTCTCACAGGAACCCCACGTAAACTATTGGCTTTCTCTTAGAGATCGCCGGTATTGAAGAAGGAGACCCTCTCCCCAGTCTCCGTCAGAAAACCAAAACGCACTATTGAGTCTAGAGCCCACGAGATTTATCAAAAGATCTCTTAGTTACACTTGACATTTTATCACTTGACGCTCAACAATAAGAATTTCATGGTACATTATCGAGTCCTTCATAGATCTTAGCAATCACATCGAGAATATTTATGAGAGGTTCACATATGTGATCCTGGTGATTGAATGGAAACTCCTGCCGGTCAACATCAAACAGCACCGACGACAGCAGTCTTTAGTAACTCCCGTGGATTACGCGAGTGTCTCAAGCGGTCTCTGATCGTGAGGTGATGCTTCGGTGTACCTAATGACTCATCTCGAGCAGCAGATGCATTTCTGCACATCGCGTTATCTCACTATGGGACTCGGTTCAGAACGGCCCTTGTAAGAATTAGAGTTGTGTTTTCACACTATGTCATTAACACTCGGAAGCTCAAACTTGTAAGTGCCTATAAAGCTTATTACTATCCGCTTGAAATGTTTTCTTCTTATGGAAGCCTCCAGGCGGGATGATCGTGCGATTCTTCTCATGCTCACGCCAACATAATCACTAATGGAAGTTTTATCCAAAAGCAACGCGAACAATCGTAATGATTCTTCATCAAATCAAAGAATCTACAAAGTTAAAGACTTAAAGAACTTCATCAAGAAAGAGCGTGTGAGCATGTTGAAGAATGACGTGGAGACACTATAGCAAAGAAAGCAAAACACGAGGCGAACTGATCTGAATAACAACATACTATCACTTTCACCACAAAGAACAATAATCAAAGAACAAATTTAATGATGACGCCAAAGCATAACCATTCAAAGAAGACAAGGAAATTCTTCACAAGAAAGAAGAATGTCGAGAGGCGCCGAGCTACTATTACATCAACGCTTTCACCGCTCATCACCAACACTGAGGGGAGATTGTTGGAATCACTCTAAACCATAATCAAGTGTTAGTAATTATTATGTAATAGTTAGCTTTATTATGGCCTTTATGTTTGTTATTAGCCTTAAGCTTATGTAGAAGGCCCATGAGCTTAGGCCCGAGCCCATTAAAGAAAGGATGGAAACTAGGAGTGTTGCCAAGCTTTCCTCCTATAAATACTCTTGTAAACCTTCATTTCAAGGTTGGTTGTTCAAGTTTTTCTCATCACATATCCTACGATAACCGTATTATTGTATTGTGTGTGTGTGTGTGTTTTACTTGTACAATCGCCTTTATCTCTTTCTATATTACTTATGTTTGTAAAACTTGTGACCTAACAATCTTATAGTGTGTGATCAACTTTGAAGAGCCTATCAATCCAACACCCTTAAGATATGTTCAACCAATTGTGGATTGGCAAATTGTCACAACAAATGACAGAGAAGTAATTGAAATTACAAGAGGAGATGGATGGAAAGATCAATACTTCAACTTTGGGTGTTTGCTATGGAGAACTACTAAGATTGATCTGGAACAGCTATGGAAGGTCATGGATTTCAGACATGGAAAGTTTGGGCCAACAGGAACATTAGCTAGGTTTATGTGGACATCTATGAAGAACATGTTTCAACCCAATCCAGAAGACAAATTTTGGGAAGATTGTGAAATTGTGGAATGAATGCTATATAAGACTTTTAGATTGCATGCTATTCAGACTACCTAGGAGAAGATATTCATGTTCATAGATAAATATTATCCATCAGTCCAAGAATGTAGCAAGGAAGATGTTGGAAGCCAAGCTTGCACCACATGTGGGATTAAACCTACAAATCCAATGATTGACTAGTTGTTTTTGAAGATTGAGAAGATTGTCGATCCGCAAGATCCTCTATCTATATAAGCTAAGCCTCAAGGAAGATTGAAAAGAATGGAAAATAGATCTAAGGTCATTGCATGAAGAGTCGAGGATCTGATAAGGAGGTTGGTTGAGTGTTTGGATACATCCTCCAAATGAAGACATTGTGGGTTTAAAAGAAACTTGATGATTCTCGATAGAGAATATCAAGTTTAGGGAGGATTGTTGGGCTTTTGGTTACGATAATGTGAATGACACTAAGTATGGAACCACCGCCGGACAGACATGAAACCACGGCTGAAGGATGAAACCATCGCTCAAGATAGACCATTTGTGTAGGATCGTAAACATTATGTTATTTAGATGATTCGGTGGTCTAGGATTAGAGAGATGATGAGAGAGAAAGGGTGATTCTAGAGATAAACAAAAGAGAAGGTTAGATTATCCAATAGCACCACCCTTCCAAGGATGGAAGGGGTTTTATAGTTACAAACCAAACGCCCTCCCGCTCGGTGTGGATCGTGCATACATGATGGTAAAGACCCTTCCTTCCTCCTCGGTGTTGCTCTAAACTAAACTATGTTACTAACTAACTAATTAACTACTAACTAATGTAAATAACGACAAGTATAGGAGCTAACATATGCTAGACTATAATTGGGGTGACCGACACTTCCTTATGAAATTTCCAATTCCTAAAAATCTCCCCTAAAAGAGGTCACCCCATGAAATACATTTTGCATCCTAGCATTTTATCTTTGTCTTTAGTTCTGAGCTCAGAGACTTCAATTCTTCAATTTCCGCATTCTTTGTGCTGAGCAAAGGATTCTTCAAAGTCCCATTGCTTTGTACTTTAAGTGGAGGTTTTGAGGCGATCCACATCTTGAGGATCTTTAAGCTTTATTTGAGATCATTAGCCACAACAAATCACTGCATCACCCTTTTTGTGTTGCTCTTCATGTGATGTTGTGACTTATGGACCGACATGCTCACACTTTTGGATCCCGACATCTTTTCACCGTAGTAGCGGGAGCATCTTTGTATATCTTTGATTGTCATGATTTTCTTCAATTAAGTGTGAATGCCGTGGAGCATGCGTGTCAGAAATTGACTTCTCAATATCGATCATTCAAGAATCGTCCAATGTTCCTACAAACAACAGTTAGCACTAAAACATACGAAAGTGTCTTTGTTCACTTTCGTTGAATATAATTGCAAGAACCACGGTTCCCCATTGATCAAGATAAATACTCCGCGATCGTGTAGAGTTTCAAGAATCTCCTTGATGTGGTTTCGCAGCTGTTCTAGCCGGTTCTCAAATTGGAGCGCCCCAAAGAAGACAATACTGAGTAAGTGAACCAAATAATTGAGATTCACCGATTGATGAAAATTGATTTGAAAACAATCGGCGTATTGCTTAAGAAAGAGTTTTGCACATCTGACGAAGGTTTTATGAGAAAGATCAATTTTCAATCGTGAATACTTTTGTATTTGAAAAGAATACACATTCGATGTACTAGAGAAAAGAAAAGATTTGAACATCGAACGGTTTTTCCAAAAGTATTTTTTCAATCAGAGATACTTTTTGTGTTTGAAAACATGAGTCACATTCGATGTGCTAGAGAAAAGAAGATTTGCACATCGAACGGTTTTTCCAAAAGTATTCGTCAATTCATTTCCTGGACCAAGGTTGATTCAAGAATGAATCACCCCATTGTTTCTATCCGCTGTCACAAGCTTGATTTTTAGAAAAGATCTCATGTCACCCACCAAGAGCTTGTTTGATGTTGGCTCTAGAAGGATTTCCATCTCCATCGTGAATATTTTACATATCACTTTCGGATGTTACGGCAATACCACAAGGATAATCGTAGGACTCTCAATATATATATTACTTTCCACAATGTGTGAAATAGCAAGTCTTCATTAATTTTGTGTCCTAATGAGATATTGTGGATGCTCTCTTGGCTCTAAGAATCAATTGTGTGCATTTGGTTTCCTATGTGCGAGACTAGGGTGAGGGTCTCCTTCTTCAATATCAACAATCTCTAAGAGAAAGTTGATAGATTATGTAGGTTCCCGTGAGAATGAAACAAGCCCTTTTAAGAGGAACTTGAGTAGCTTGGGAAGTTAGGTGCAGATCGTCCACCGGGTCCATGACGCCTTGTCTTCAATACCGGTATTTTATTAACAACCCAACATATATGAATTGAACCCTGTTTCCACTCTAAGGTTGAATTATTCGAGGGCTATTTCTTTTCACCCTTTTCACATTTAATTCTTTTTATTCTTCAACCCTTCAAGGCTTACCGGGACTTCATTGCTAGAACCTTGTTGGGTTTAATCCAGTTCTAGTTCTTTCTCGATCCGCACTCTTCCCATTTCTCACTTTTCTCCTTTTTCATCATACCTAAGGACTTCTACACTATCTAGTGGATTGTCCCTCGGTAGATCCCTCCGATTCTCGCGGGATCGTGGGAGCCAATACCTAACCTAACCATCCTTATAACACCATGCATAAAGTAAATTGATCGGTCTTTTGGTATTGTTCTTTCCTTCTTGAAACCAATTGAAAAATCATTTGGAAAATCAATCTAGGTACTTGTGATATAAAATCAGCTGCATTTTGTACCTTAAGCCTTTTTAGAAATGCTTCCCTCAACATGTGCATATGATTTTAAAATTGTTTGGCACATGGAGGCAAGAGTTCTTTGAAACTATTTCTTGATCACAATTTCCTTAGAAAAAGCCTTTTGATTTTCTTGATAAATTCTCCCTCAAAATGTGCGCTGGTTGTGAAATCATTTAACACATAGTGGAAAGAGTTCTTAGAAGTACTTTCATGATTGCCAATAGTAACCATTCGCTCACCCTCAATATGTGCATCGATATATGTAGGATCGTATATATTATGTTGCTTGATGATTCGGGTGGTCTAGGATTATGATTATGCAAGTATGCCATTGTTAGAGAGTGAAAGCGATGAGAGGGAATTCTAGAGATAAACAAGAATGTAAAGGTTATATTAAGAACTTCCAACCCTCTACCTTGGGAGGTAGAGGGTATTTATAGTTTAAAACCTAAACGCCCTCCCTGCCGATGACGGATCGTGGATACAATGGGTAAAGACCCGCCCTTCCTCCATGGTGTTACTCTAAATTAATCTATGCTAATAACTAACTAATAAACTAGTAAAAACGTAAATATCGATATCTCACGAGCTAACTTATGCTAGATTGTATTTGGGGTTGACCGACTCTTCACTATGGAATTTATAATTCCTAACAATATCCCCAAGGAGGTCACCCCATGATTTAAATTTTGAATCCTAGCATTCTATTTTATCTTACGTCTTGAGCTCAGAGACTTGAATTCTTCAACTTCCATCTTTGTGCATTACCGGTGACTCTTCATAGTCCGAGTGCTTTGTACTTTAAGTGGAGGTCTTTAATCGATCCACATCTTGATGATCTTCGAGCTTTCTTGAGATCATCGACCCGCAAGAAAGCTACGGATCATCCTTTTGTCAGGTTGCCTTCATGTGATGTTGTGAATTTTGGAACGACAAGCTCACACTTTCTCGATCATGACATCTTTCATCGTGAGTGGCGGAAGCTTTTAATCGTTCAAGATATTTGTAGCAACAGAAAGGTAAGCATAGTATAAAAATATCAGAGCAGTGTTATGTAGATATACACTTGTCATGATGTTCTTGAGCTAAGTGTGGATGCCGCGAGCATGTGGCTTTGGATTGACTCCTCAATTCGATCACCGCAACCATCCAAATGTACTTGCAAACAACGATTAGCAATAAAACACACGAAAGTGTCTTTGATCACTTCGTTGAATTTAGGTACACGACCCACTGTTCCCGCTGATCGAAGACAAGTATTGCCTGTGATCGTGTATAACTCCGAAGAATCTCCTTGACGTGGTTTTGCGTAATGTTCTAGTTGTTCTCAAACCGGAACGTCTCAAAGAAGACAACACAGAGTGAGTAAACTAGCGATTTGAGATTCACTGATTGATGAAAAATTGATTTGAAAAGAATCGCGTATTGCTTGAAGAAAGAGTTTTGCATTACGACGAAGCTTTTATGAGAAAGATCAATTTTCAATCAAAAATACTTTTTGTATTTGAAGAAGAATACACATTCGATGTGCTAGAGAAAAGAAGAGATTTGCACATCGAGCGGTTTTTCCAAAAGTATTTTTTCAATCGTAGATACTTTTTATGTTTGAAATATGAATACACATTCGATGTGCTTGAAAAAGACTATTTGCACAATGAACGGTGCTTCCAAAAGTATTCGCCAATTCATTTCCTGGACCAAGGTTGATTCTCGTAGTGAATCGCCTCATCATTTCTATCCAGCTTGTCACAAGCTTGATCTTGCAAGATCTCACATGTCACCCACCAAGAGCTTGTTTGATGTTGGCTCTGAAGGATTTCCATCTTCATTGTGAATACTTTTACATATCACTTGGATGTTCCGCAATACCACAAGGATAATGTGTAGGACTCTTAATATATTCTTATTTCCACATTGTGTGAAACAACAAGTCTTCATTAATTTTGTGTCCTAATGAGATATTGTGGATGATCTCTGGCTCTAGACTCAATCAGTGCACATTTGGTTCCTATGTTCGAGACTAGTGAGAGGGTCTCCTTCTTCAATATCAACAATCTCTAAGAGAAAGTCGATAGATTATGTAGGTTCCCGTTATAATGAAAAAGTCCTTTTAAGAGGAACTTGAGTAGCTTGGGAAGTTAGGTGCAATCGTCCATCGGGTCCATGACGCCTTGTCTTCAATACCGTTGTTACCTCGATGAACACTAGTAGCATATATATTGAACCCGGTTTACGCCCTAAGGTTGAATTATTGGAGGGCTATTTCTTTCACCCTTTTCTCATTTAATTATTTTTCATTCTTCAACCCCTTCGGCTTACTGAGACTTCATTACTAGAAACTTGTTGGGTTTATTCCGGCTCTAGCTCTATCTCAGTCCGCACTCTTCCCATTTCTTACTTTTCTCCTTTTTCATCATACCTAAGGACTCTACACTATCTAGTGGATTGTCCCCGGTAGATCCCTCCGCTCTGGCGGGATCATGGGCACTAATACCTAACCTCATCATCCTTATAACTCCATACATAAAGTAAAATGGTCGTCTTTGAGTGCAGTTCTTGCCTTCTTGAAACCAATTGAAAAATCATTTGGAAAATCAATCAAAGTACTTGTGATATAATATCAAAGCATTTTGTACCTTAATTGTTTTGATCATTTAGAAATGCTCCCCTCAACATGTGCATATGATTTTGAAATTGTTTAGCACATGGAGGCAAGAGTTCTTTGAAATAATTTCTTGATTACAATTTCGTGGAAAAAGCCATTTGATTTTCTTGGTAAATCTCCTCCTCAAAATGTGCGTTGGTTGTTTGAAATTATTTAACACATAGAGGAAAGAGATCTTAGAAGTACTTTCACGATCACATTTGCCATAGAGAAAACCATTTCAAACTCAATCAAGGTACATATGATAAAACATTGAAACCTTTGTACCTTGATAGTTTAATTTCTTTAGAAATGCTCCCCTTTAATATGTGCTTCGAGATTCAAAAGCGCTTAGCACATATGGGAGAGCGACCTGCACTTTTAAATCAAATCGATCATCATTTATCAAATTTTATAATTAAATCACAAATTCTCCTCGATCAAAAATATCAAACACTTTGAGATTTTGGATCCCAAGCCAGTTAATAAGATTTAGAAAACATGGGAGAAAATGTGGCGTGTTTAAATACTCATCTAGTTTTTGGATAAATGCTCCTCCTCATCATGTGCATCATATTTTGAAATTGTTTGGCACATGGAGGCAAAAGTGCCTTTAAAGGACTAAAAAGATATGAGATTTAAATCACAATCTCACCCCGATCAAAATTTCAAACCAATTGAGATTTGTGATCCCAATTGATTTAAATCATTTAGAAAAGTTTGGGAAAAGGCGTGGCAAGATTTAATTTTTGAAATTGACTTATTAGGACCAATTATAGACATTATAGATTGTTAGTGTCGGTATGATAGTTTTTAAAATCTTTGTAAGATCTTTGAGTTTTAAAGAAAATCATACCATGACATAACATTAAATCTTTAGATCACCACTTATTTTGTACAAACGGACGTTTATGAAGAAATATCGCTTGAAAATACTTAAGTTTGAAATCACTCTCCCCTCAATCAATAACCGTGATCTTTGATCGAGTGACTTATATTTGAAATGAAGTCCGGTTGATTTCCAAAGTATGAGTTCGCTTTATTTTCAAAACAATATTTTTCCGCTTTCAAAACAATTTTTTCAAATTTGTTTAAAATGGTATCCTCACAATTATTCCCACTAAAAGATACGTTAGGTGGATAAGTCGCTTTTGTTGTTGTTGCTAAAGGTTGAAGAAAACCATCCGCTTATGCGGTGAGACATCCGAAGTTGCATCTATCGTTACCAACTATCCATAGAGAGATCTAATTAAGCTCCTTTTCTTCATTTGTCGACCCAAGAAATCGCTTTCCACTCCGCTTGGCATCCAATCGTCTTCTTTTGGGATCCAGATCGAACATTCTTTTATACCATGATATACTGACATCGTTAGTGAACATACATCGAGATATAGCTTGGTCGACATCACCCAAACAACAATCGACTAATACAAGTCAATCCAACATATCGGTTAGAATTAGAAAATTCGGTCATTAAAGTGTCGGTCACCCTCAAGTATATGTAATCGTTAGAAAGCTCTTAGTCGTAGTTATTTAATGTTAAGTTGTATTTAGTTAAGCAACACCGTGGAGGACCAGACGGTTCTTTACCCACCGTGTGCCCCGATCCACGGCCCATAGGTGGCGATTTGTGTAAGACTATAAATACCTCTACCTCCCAAGGTAGAGAGTTGGAGCTCATAATAATATTTTCACTTTCTCTCACTAAGTTCCCAAACCCTCTACTCTTTCTCTCTCGAAACCTTAAGTTTGTATGCCTAGTTTGATCATGGTATGATGTGTTTGTGAAATCCAATGTAACAATTGGTATCAAGAGCATGGTTTGATCATCTCTTACATATCCTTGGATTTCTAGTGGTTTTATATGGTTTTGGGTTTGAAAAAGTTTAGTGGTTTTGCATCATTTGGATCATTTCTTGTGTTAAAGTTTGAATTTTGTGTGTACTTTTGTGTTTTAGAATCATTGTAAGTGCTTGGGTTTTGATTCGAAAGCTTGAATCATTGTGGTTGAGCTTGTTTTGGATTGAAAAGTGTGGTTTTGAAGTTTATTCATCGTAGCGACTCTGAGTCTCGGAGTGATTTTCATCGTGGGGACTTGCTTTAGTAATTTCCAG